>JAQSVV010000254.1:0-42770 GCA_036375495.1 Agrotis segetum | reverse complement strand
TTTTTTAGCAAGCCAAAAAACTTAAATCGCTAGCTGATATGTTTACGGCTACCCGTTTGCGGGATCATAAACTAACGTTTTAATTCAAAGAATAAATTAAACACTTTCTTCACACCGCGAATATCATCTACATACATTACAACGCTCTTGTAACGTCGATAAAAAAGCTAATAGGAGTGTAAAATGTGTAAATGGTTAACACAATTCATCTTGGTCAAGTCCCAGCTTACATGGTAGGGTCTGCCAGACCCTAATGGCACACAAACCGTTAGTTACATTTCTATACGATTTATTGACATAACGATGGCTAGTAGCCACATAATCTAAAATGATTACAAAATATTCGTGTCTGTCAGACCCCCACCAAGCATTTTATGTAACATGTTTTTCCACCAGATATGTATGTTAATAAGCGATAGTAATGATGTAACTAATTAGTAGTCAGCAGAATTCAGATAGCAACTAAAACATAACATGGAGATAAGGTACCGGGCAAATATAATGAGTGAAACTATAAATAAATACAATCAGTTGAAAGCCAATTAAGATTTAATCTTGCAGCGCATCGTTGGCTTGTTTTCGGATCGGATTTTCTTTTTAATTAATGCAACATTAGCTGTGGAAGAAAGTTGTTGATGACTTTAGGGCTAGCTAATTAAGATTGCTTTCAAAAGCCGCCGAACAGAAATTAACAAAGATTTGCATTGATAAGATACTAAATATTATGATAATTCCTTTCATAAACTCAACGTCAATTAAAGCAACATTTCAGTAATGGAGAAAGTTAGAACAAATACGTTTGAACTTCAATTATCTACTGTTCTTAAAGAAACCTTATCTATACCAATAATTGTAATGTCGAAGTATTAAACAATCGAGAGTTTAAACAATAAATAAACAAACAAGTTTAAATTACGTATTTAGAAGCAGATAACAATATAATCTGTTGTAAACTTGTAATAACGCAAGCAGCTGAAACAAAGAACTAGGTGACAGCTGGATGACATACTACAAAGAACCTGGATTGTTGACATGCATCTGACCCATCTAGATAATTCCATATCGATATCAACGATTGACGATAACGAACTCACTCTAAGAACAAAGCCTAGAGACAAAATCTACAACTGTCAATATTAACAAACTAATTTCAACTTTAACAGTAAATGATAGGGTGTGATTTTGTAAAGGAGTGCACAGAATAGTCCGGGTCGGCGTCCGCGCAGCACTATCTAGCCTGACCCGTGCCTCAACCCCAACAGAGTCACCCTTATCTTAACAAACGAGGACATCAAACCGACATCACTCAACAGCACTTTATATACACAATAAACAAGTCAAACGAGAATTAATTACCGATAAAATAAGCGAATATCAATTTGAATTCTATGGAAATCTTAACGAAGCGGACAAGGCGATCGTTAGCGAAGATAATGGCAGAGATTGCCAAAAAGGAGCAAAATTATTTAAGTAAATAAAAGTGGGCATGCGGCAGAGAGAAACCGTTCGGTGAACGCGGCCCGGGCCGATCCGAATAAGATAATCAACTGAGCGGGTAATTTCAGTGTATAAAAACACAGCAGAGTCCAGCATGCCTTCGCCGGTATAATTAATAAACCGAGGTGAACATACCGTGCGCCATATAAAAAAGATACGACGATTACTTAATGTTCTACTGTTGTTAAATAAACAGACGCATTTATCGATGGAAGTTATAATCACGTTTTCCATTTCTATATTGAAGTAACGTTAGAAGATGCTTTGATCTCAGAAGAAAGGGCTGACACAGCTTTCAAATTATGAATAAATTGAAATGAAAACTAATTCCGCAAATACTCAAGTCCAAACATCGTCAATCAATTCTGTAATTGTGTCGTTACGTTACATCTATGATCACGATGAAAGCGGCAGTCATTTCGAAATCATAGACAAATTGATTGAAGAGACTCGTACGCAACGCTAGAGCCCATACACTAGCATGATAAGCACTATTGATGGATGACAATGCACCTCGCATGATGACTAACAAAAGAATAATTAATTCCTCGATGAAATTCGAAAACGTACTGCCGCCGCGTATCTTAGGAAATGTATCGTAATTACTTTCTAAGTAGATGGGAAAATGTCAATAGATAGGATTAAGATCGTGATAAATCGTTGGTTAGATCGTGAGGAACGCATAGAAATATAAGTTGAGATACTCGTAGATGAAGAATATGAAGCGTTTTCGATTGCTATGTGGAATATTGTTTATAGTAAAGCAAGTATTTTTAATCAAAAACCAGAAAAAGAAACAGAGGGTACGGAAGAATCTAATAGAAGAGACCACACCTAAAAAGGATTTACGGTAGAAATACTAAACAATTCGCAAGGAGATACAGGAGATAAAAAGCCAAGTGACAATGATTTAAGTGAGACCTGTATGCAAATTACAGTAGCAGGTAAATTAATACTACCTAGATCTTTGTCAACAACTTAATGTAATTTTACACCGGCTTTAGTTATCAAATAAATTTCAGTTAATGCATTGCGCGGTAGCAAGCCCAATGACCAATTTGTTAAATCATGTACCTTTTTGTAAAGGGTTGACATTTAAGCGATGGGCAGCATACTAATTAGAATCGCAATTAGAAATGATAAAATCTCCTGTCCCCTCTTTAGGAATGTTGTTGGAACGTTCCTTTAGCTTTTTATCATCAACATCTTCTTGTTAAAAGCCGAAATCGACGGACGGATCTTGGTTCGAATTTACAACATTACTGAAAATTAATTTTGTATCAATTTCAAATGCTTTTCAATTTATTTCGGTATCGAGGTTGGCTTAATTATATTTTGGTTGAGACTGAATTTTAAGTCAATACAATTTTTTTTCTGATAAAAATGACCGAAGATGACCCTAGAATTATTTCAAAAACATCTTTATCTTTGGTGACAAGGCTAGTAAATACTGCGTGCCAAGTACCAACATCAATTGTGATTCAAAGCCTAATCTTTCGTTGATCTCATATCCTATGAAAAGCAATCACTCATTGTTTCAGTAGGCAGAAACACTGCACTTATATAAAATTATGTCGATGATATGGATAGAAGATAGATCGATAATGGAATAGATAGATATACAAATGCGGCAGAAAGTTGCAAAATATTGTGAAATGAAGAAAGTAAATATTGATAAACGAACCAACGCACACCAGAAGGCGAAACAAAAGTAAAATGACTTAAAGAAATAAACAGGTGTTCAGTACAGAACGTATAGACAGCTGTAAAGTTGAACTACAAAGCAGCGTCAAAATGGCTTATTCGTTTTGTTAATTTGGATTTCAAATAGCTTGAGGCATATTTTGGGATCGTTATATCCCTATATTTTGTACTGTTTCTTCTCTCTTTTCATTATACTTGTCCATCATCTACCATCTGCCTATATCTATCGACGCTTGTCTTGTTTGCTTTCAATAATTAAAGATGAAATACTTACGTATCAGCCAAATGATGTAGGCATCCGTGCCTGGCATGGTGCGTGCGTCTCGGCGCGGGCAGTTCACTGTAGCAACCCCCGCTGCGCGCCGACCGGCACATGTACCCCGTACCCACGCATTGGGCAGTGTTGCAGTAACATCGCACTCCTGCGTCACCGTCGTTTGAATCTGGAACGAAGAAAAAAAAGTTAGCAAAGAGGTTGGCTATAACAAAGAAAGCGCCGAGTGATTTCATTTTGTTCTCTTTTTCAAATACGTTTTAAAATTTAGATGTGAACACTATTGAGAAAATGGAGTTTTACAGGGCGCATATTGTTTCAAATTACCAAAGGCTAAAATAATTCCATTCGCAGCATAGAACAATAGTAACACGATGCTTTATTACGATTTTATTTTATAGGCCAATATCAACAGTTATTATGGTAAGGTAAACACTAAGTAAACAATGGAAAGTGAAAGAAAATATGCACGTGTATTTTAAAACGCAATTCTATTAATAAGATTGAAAATTTATTAAGTGTAAACCGATAAATTGAAACAGGAAACGGTTATTGCGAATGCAAAAGGAAATGCATTATAGGCAGTGTATCCAATCACAAGTATCGACACCGTGGCGCCTTGTGGTGTCGTAAACTTTGATGGCGTTCGATTTGCCGTGCCTACGTCCTTACCTATAAATTCTAGGATTTTATCGTCATGGACGCATTCATCCGTCATTTCATACTTCACACAGGAACATCACAAAGGAATTCTAAAACAACATCTTTGTATCCGACTACTGTATTCCTGAAACCACCGCGGTGAATCATACAAATGTTTTTGACTAGAAAAAACTTCCCTTTCATCTTAAATGGTAACCCATCGACGACAAGCCGATGAACCGGTAAAAATAACATACAGCTGGTTCGTGGCGCGTATCGTGTATGAATAATGCGCATGTCATACTCCACGGGCCCCTACATAAATATCCTCACAAACGGCCAGCCTCCGACCGCATTCAATGTAAATGCTTCGGCTCCAGACGATGAAACAAAACAAAATTAATTTCAGAGGGACGCCGCTTTATTTGCTCTCGACGACGGAGGAAAACTTAAGGAAGACCCCCCTTGATGTCCGGCATCTTTAGGATATCTTTTTCGTTCACGGAATCGTGTATTTTTTAACCCTAATATTTGAATGATTAGTGAGTTGTCCGATGCCCAGGCGCATCGACGGGACATCGCTTAAGAATCTCGATAAAAACGATACCAACAAAATACAACGTCCAGCTAATCACGTTTTAAAGGGGTCATTAAAAATGTATTAAAATAAATGAACAGTTTTATTAATCCCCAAACGTCGCCATCGAATCATTCGAAAAAGTTCAGTAAAAAGGTAATGAGTCGGTCGTCTCTAAATTCACAAAGTTTCAGAATTCCGTCCGTGCTCACCGGCAGAATGAAGTCGCCAGCGAATGCGAAACCGCAATAAATAAAACAATTAAAGAATAAAATACCAACACAAAAAAAGCAAAAGGGTTTGCGCGCCGTTAATAGCTGAACCTTTGGAGCAAGGGAAATTGGAAACTTTTAATAGCGAACTTTAATAGCTTTTGCACGCAGAATTGCTTCCATTAATTGCACTTTGCAGCTCGCAATGCATTTATTATGAAATCGAGATTCTATTACGGTCGTTAATTTAATGTTGTTTGTCTTATAGTTCCACGATTCAAACAATTTTATCGTACCATTGTATGATGGTATTTCATTCTTGATTAACCTTCATGCGTTTGTACTTAAAACAACTCATCACCTCTCATTAGCAGCCATCAATGCATCGAACATTATGTTAGACGGATGCCATTAGACCGGCTTTACAATCAATTTCAAGTCAAAAACGAAGGCACAAATAGAACACCGAAGGATAAGGTAAATAAAAAACAAATAAATAAAAGAGAAAAGGGTCCCGGCATGTTATTTGGTATTGATAAATGGCCCTCCGGAGATGTGGGAGAAAAGGATGGAGCGGGGCCAGAACGAGATAGCTGTACTAATGATCATGAAGGCAGGATGCATTCAAAGATAAAAGAAAGTGCTTCTTATCTTTTCCCAAGTTTGGTTTTCTTTAATGTATAAAAAGCAGCTTTATAGGAATTGTTAAGTGCATAGGCGCCAATTGTTCACGGTGCATTGAGTCAGAATGCGGTGCTTCACGGTCGCGAGATTTTGTTTGGACATCCGAGCATTTACGGAGGGTCTGGTGCGATCGGTCACCCTCTGTCACGTGGCACGGTAAACGAGGTGTTAATTTCCTAGTTTCCTCTTTGTTTGCCGCACTAATTGAGAACCGTAATAGGGAATTTTGGGATGCTTGAAATAAGTGGAATGCACTTAACGAAGAAGCTTTTTATGAATGCTGATCTAGCTAACCGGAAAAGCTTTTGGAATCGGTTCTTTTGAATCAGAAGTATTTCTGAATGCATTTGCAGTAAAGACTTATTTAAAAGAGCAAATATTTTACGTTGAAGCGATCGCATCGCGACACGGGAGCCGGTTTGGGTAAATCGCGATTGAAATGTTCTGGTCGCGGGCCGCTGCGGTGGAACAGATCTTTATAATAAGATAACTTTAACGCCGCTTCGTTTGCCACATACGTCCCTTCAATTTCATTACAGATGGTCGCAACGAGACGTCTATTCGGAGTATCAAGTTCCAAGCCCATTTCTTCAGTACATTTCGCTCATTTCAGATCAGAGATTCAATTTAGATCTACCGCTAAGATAGTGCGAAACTTAGCTCTCAACAGAAATAGTCCGCTATTTCAGCCAGCTTATCTGCGAGGGTCCGAAGGAAGTGGTTTTACAGGTATATTGATGTTGTTTTAACTGAGGTTAAATGATGGATACCGATAACACACTATCAGAGCACCAGAAATCGATGGGAATCAAAACTATACGAGTTTTTATTAGCTCTTCGTTGTTAGATTGTAATCATTAGTAAGCATTAGACGTTTATGACTGAGATGCTCTGAGGAGATGTAATTAAACATACAGTTTCTGTTGAAAACATTGGAATGGGCATCTGATGGTAATAGCGCCTAACTAATGTTGCGACAACGGCTTTCTCTTAGCGTTCACACGCTGTCCGACTCCGTTTTATCTAGTACTTTATTACGTTAATAATGATTGTGGCGCGAGCCGCAGCCGGTTTCTCTGCTATTCAGATTGGAGCTAACATAACAGGCTTTATGCTGATTGGATGACGCGGAAAAAGCAAGGCTGCTTTGCGGCCTTGTTGTCGCATTCCGATGTCCGCTATTTGAAACTATTTATTGGCTGTCAATTTAGCCCGCTTGATTTGTGACTACTGACGTGACCGCACGGGCCGCGGACATCGCAGCAACCATTCCCTATTCAACAACTATTAATGTGGCGAGACGCCGTCAGCGTCTTAAGTATAGGTGGTGCAGGCGGCGAGGAATGTTAAGCAGGCGCTCGAGGCAAACTGTAATAACTATGGACACAGTTAATTTATATTAGAAGAAGATTCCAGTTTATCATTTTGCATCAGCGGCCGGCATCGAATCACGACTCATCCTCTAATTGCACTCGCTGAATTATCTTCCGTAATGGATGTCCTCGTCGGTGCGTAATTATCCAATGCGGCGCCAGTAATCTGGCCGGGCCGCGGGCAATTTCCATCGGAATGCGAGTCGAGAGAGGTCTGGCTGTGGGTCGAGTAGCGTTTCTGCAGCTATCTCGTGCTGAGATCGAACCTCCTAAGCCGCTTAATGCTGCTGCACCTTGACAAATCGCATCGATAATCTCGCGTTCCAAATCGAGAGATTCACGAGCTTTCCGAAGAGCGAGCTCTTCTGAAGGTGGTTTAGAGAGCGTTTTATCAAAGATAGCGGTACCTTGATACACCACGTCGAATAGTGTCGACGAACTAGCGATAAATAAATGCAAACGTTATTACAGAGAGCGGTCGGCGGCGCCAAAGACCTATCTGTTGCAGACCGAGCGAGATCACTTCCTCGGAAAATTGCTCATTGGCACGTTAGCCGACGCACCGTGGCACCGCCTCGTTCTCGTGTTTACTACTAAATACAATTCACCTGACAGCCATTTATTATACGTTTAGTTCCTTGTTGAGTTTACATGGTGATGTAATTCGATAGAGTCATTCGATTAACATTAGCTTAGAATAACTCTTGGGGTCCGCGTTGCTTTCGCATAGATATAATGGAAATGAGCTCGACGATCGGTCTCGGATTTCGGACGGTCGTGTTTCGTTTCTATTCTCTATTACAATGGCGTAGAGATGTCAATCGGTCGATAGTTGTGTTGGATCTAAGTATAGGAACGACGTTTATCAGTCATTCCGTACACGTCCCGCCGCCGTCGAGGTTATCGAGGCGCTTTCACGCCACTCGAATAACATTTGAATAATGAAATGCGTTCGTCGAACTCCTAAAAGTGCAAAACGAAGCTAGCGCCGACACAGGCGTAACGTGCCACCTGTTCGCCGATGACTCCGAGTATTCATCGCCTCGTTAAGTCACAATGGGCCACAGAAGGCCGACTACCTGATCTTTTTTTTCCTTTATCGATTCCTCACGGGTAAGACCTTTATCCGCTTCGAATGGGCCTCGATAGCCACGGTGCCCCGATTCGATTGTGTAGGCGACGTAAATGTCACAACGACAATGCTCATCGTTTAGAGCCCTCGACTCGGGACGATTGTCGTCTTAAATCATAACAGCTCTCAATCATCTGGTAGCCCATTAGTTGGACGCGTGCCGACTTTACCGTAAACATTTCAACTCTTTGTGTGCATTCCCATACGGTAGTGAAAAGTTTTCATTAGAGATTTACCGTTTCAATTTATTGTGTAAACATCGGTGGACGTTTGTCGCAGTGTCAACAATTCGGGACAGGTGTTTAGCGACTTAGGTGGTAAGGTGACAAGTGAAGTTTTTACGTGTTGCAACAGCGCTGTTGTTTTAAAACTGACGTGTGAAAATGTTAACAGCTTCGCTGTAGGGAGAGATTAGTTCGTTGACTTGCTACATATAATGCAAGACGAGATTGAAACGTAACACAAAAAGCTTAATCAATATTTCAACAGAGCGGCCGCATTCCGCACTTATCCGAGCAGCGCTTGGCTTTCGATTTAATTAGATCGTGAAAAAACCTATACATGAGATGTTATCTTGCGTTTTAACAAGACATTTCTTGTTTTGAGCTCGCGTGTATGAGAAATTATTGCAGCCGCTAATGTTGTGCACACGACGTTATAAATTATGCTTAATAAATATGTATTTATTCATATCGGCGGCGCTTTCAGTCACATTTCCTTAGTTCACGCCACTTCGTAAGCCGCTGTTACCTTAACATTTACAAACATCAAAGGGCTATTTGTGTTCGCAGAACTTATGAGGTAATCATAGTCATTCGTAACTCAAGAGCCGAGAATTTCGCAAAATTACCACACACATCATAAAATCAAAGTTCCCAGCTGCGAGTGTGTTTAGGCTAATCTCTGAGATTACTTAGAGATGGATTTTAGTTTGGCTTTCGACACTTCTGAGAGCGTGACTAAGTTTATGAATGTTAACACGCACGTCTAGCGAAATGGAGAAAGCATTTCAAAAGTCAATTTGGAGAGCATGGATCTACTTTCAGGTCCGATTTATCCAATGTTGGGAGGAATAAAACAGAAAAATATGAAGACGTTGAAAATTACATACACGCGTAAAAGGAAGTTTTAAGGGAGAAATCATTGACGGCGTTGAATTCATTCGGTTTTCTGGACAACAATTTTACCAGCACTTAACAATTTCTAACACTACTTGATAATGAAGATGATACATCTCCCACAATTGAAAATGGCGACTGGGATAAACTGGACGCGGAAAGTAAAGAACAGGTTACGATAAGACTTGATAGACGTCACATAGAGGAAACACTAAGTCTAGCAAAACACATGAGCTCTGTAACGGGTTATTATATCATATCTGAAATGGAATGCGCTTTGAGAATTTCTCCGGATCGCCGGTGGCACGGTGAAAGAAGTCGGGCCCGGAATGCGGTCGTATGTTCTGTTGGGATGCGGAATTCACACCGTTACCACTTGTACTCGTTAATCACGAGTGCTAGTTGCGAATGGATTTGATTCGAGATTAGAATTTGGTGTTTCTTTTTTAATGTAATTTTAACAGGATCTTGGCAGACAGTTATCTGTATTGATGTCATTCAGCTTTTATAGCGAACTTGGTGCAATGGACGGAGATGGTCCTAGACCAAATGTTGTGGTTCTCCCTTAGGTACTGAAACGTGTAGTTCGGTAGACTGACGGGACCACCGAAGAGGATATGCAGCATAGGACTTCTTACGACTGATTTAGAAAGTTGAAAAGTACACCTGATTCTTCAACTAGATCAATGTCCTATGAAACTCTCGCATGGCAACCAAAAACAATTATTTTGACTTCGACCAAAACTCAAAACAACTTGAACGCTGCTCATATAAAATTCAGTACCTAACTATTAGCTGATTTATTACCATACGGGGGCATAGCAACTAGTTCATAGTGATTCATAGTCCTGCTTGTTATTCCACACATGTCAACTCTATGATTTGACGTGCTTTTTGCACCAGCCCGTATGTTTTATGCTGGTAGAAGCGGCATCTGAATACACAGTGGTATTTATAGTGTATGGCAAGGATTTAGTCCTTGTGTATGCAAATCTGTAAGGCAGTTGGTTGCGTCCAGGATATGATTATTCCTATAATGAGGACGGGTATTTAGATTTTCCTCGTCGTCTACTATTTAATCTATCATCTTATCTACCTCTATCAAAGATTACAATCTTGATTATTTGCATAAATTATGTAAGTATCTCGTTTACCATGACTTTTATATCTTCAATATTCTCAGGGTGGGCCTATATCTATGATTGTGATATAGTAACATTGTCAATTTTAAATGTATTCTTTATTTTTGCTAACCCGCACTGGCCCCGTGTGGCCTGTGTCTCAGCAATAGGAATGATGAATGATGCTATGCTTTATTTTTGATCCTTGTTCAAAAATTTTTTGTAAAGTCTTGGTTCAACATCTTCACTTTTGGTGGAAGGATAAAATAGTTACCGTCATAGTCACCCTAAATTTTCTGTGCGCTTTTGCAACCCTCGCGATCGTGCTAAGGAGTGTTATTTTTCTTTATTCACTTGAAAATCACTTAAAAACCTCGTAATTAACAAGATTACAAACCAGTAGTAGTAGTTGCGGTATTTCCATTTGTCTCAGCCGCCTAGCTCGACGCAAGAGTAGCAACTTAACAGTTACACATGACTTACAAGACGTATCGCGTTACATTCGGCTTTAATATTACTATCTCTACGATATATTTTCGTGAAAATTATACCTTGTGTCGTAGTAAATTTGTTATGATAGAGATCAGGGGATTGGCTTTGAATGAGAAGCCCACCAGGTGTGTTTTATAAGACTTGCATTTGGAAAGTGAAGACCAATTCAAAGAATGCTACGAAGATGTGATAGAAATTACCCATATCCATTTTTGTTGGCCCAAATAGTGTTGGTAGGATAATCTGGAATTCTGGACGTGCACCTTGATGGCTGGTCTGAACTTGGAAAGAGTGCTTGGAAGGATATGGGGGATCTTTGCCGAGCAGAGGGACAAGGGCTACTAAATTAAAAAAAAAATCGCTGCACATCGTCGTGCGAGCGATGACATTAGATTATCTCTCTATCTACAATTCTCCGACTTTCAACAGGATTATTAATTGTCAACGCATGGCTTTCTTTTCCAACATCAATATTTTTGAAAGTCATTGCGTCTAAGCACCAAAAGTATGTGACTTCTTAAGACTGCAACATGATATTGCCAAAGCGACCACCGTACATTTCGTTGCCACCAATTTTTTGGAATGCGCCAACCACATCCGAAACTTTCTAATCCAATCTAATGCCCCGAGTTATTGCAAGTCAAAGTGTGCATGCATTCCATTGAATTGAATACAACATTCTCCATGCAAAGATCTTCAACAGATCACATGTATAAATTAACATGACATCCTGGTTAAGTAGAGATGTGTAATATAGACATACATTTTGGCCAGTTATTCTAACAAAAATATTGTAATTGCGAATGTAATTTTGTTTTTGTCCTTTCTTGCCTTTATCACTGAACCGATCATTCTGTTACTAGGTAGCTGAAGAAGCTACGTGTATGTAATAGGGACTAATATTAAGTTTGCCTTATGTATAAGTACTTCCCAGAATTTGATCCTTATTAGCAAAAGTAACACTATCGAACGGTATGTTTTTTTTTCAAAATCAGCAGTTTCGATTCCTGGCCAGCATTACTGATTTTTCTAAAATCCAATGGTGTAGTTTTAGTTCTCGTCAAAATCGACCTCGAGACTCCTTTCAACGATTTTCGATATTCCTCATAGTTTCGAATATAGCCATCAATCAGTTGAAAAATTGAGACTGTTTATTTTTTATCATCTCGTAAAAAAATAGTTTTCAGCTGATCTCAACATAGAAAAAAATATTTTTTTATGTTCAAATCGGCTTCCATTCTAACCAGCACCCAGTAAGTCACTACTGGGTACTGGGTAGAGTACAGTTTTGTACTTTATCCACAACACCGAATTTCTCTACATTCTAAGGCAATTAGAATTGTCGGAACAATTCAATTGATTTTACCAATGGCCCAAAGACTTCATATTTATGTACTAAACAGAACACTACATAAATTACTTCTCGATCTATTTATAAACGGTATATTAAAGCTTAGTGCATTTAGTTAGCGGTGCGTTCAAAGGCATGCAAGTATATCGAACATTGAACATGTTCTAATGTATGCAAATGTAAGAGATCATTATTTTAAAGCTTATGAACTTTAATGTATGTAACATGAGAAACCTTTATATTACTAGCTGTTGCCTGTGGCTCCGCCTGCGTAGACTTCGTATTATTGGCCCAAAGGATCATACTACAGGATTAAAGTGTCCAAAATCAAAATCAAATCGTTTATTTCAAGTAGGCCAGTTAAAGGCACTTTTGAATTGTCAAGAGACAAAAGTAAAATAAAATAGTTACGGTGCTACAGTCCCAGTCACAAGACATAAAACCTGTGAAAGTACTGTAGATGCCCATTCCAAAGCGTAGATCTCTACGGAGAAGAACGGGCAAGAAACTCCATGGACACTTTTTTAATCGCCAAAATTATAACAAAATCTTTGTTACATCATTCAATCCTATTTTGATGTATGCACGGGTTTTATGTTAATAAGTTTTTTTATGTTTAAATCCAAGCTGTATCCACCTCTGTGTCTAATTGATTTTTTTTCAGTGTGCTTTACTATACAGCGAGTTATCAACAGGTACAGGGTGATAGAGAAAAATCTGAAGTCTCCTGAAAACCTGCAGTGGGGACACATCAGACTCATAATAATGTACAGGGTTGATTCTGCTGGTTATCTATAAATATTCTTCAAAGCCAGTAATTTTTGTTCGAACGGTATTCACTATTCATTTATTAAGTCTTCGTATACGGTTAATTTAATGATGGTTAATACAATATTTTGTGGAATATTCTTCTTTATTTATAGCGTTAAAATCTTACAAAGATATTTGCTGTTGCTCAAGAGGAAAGTAAACGATTTTGGTCTTTATTTCAAAGGGATAAAGTGGTCTGATCAGTTTGTGTGCTCAGAAAGTTTTCCAGGTGAGAGGTCTTTGGCCACATGTAAAGTTATGCGGTTATGTTTTGAAACATGTTATTTATCTCGAAATTGTTTATTAGTTTTGTTAAGAACGTGACAATCGCTAACTAATTCGATTATGGTACTACAAGCCTGAGGCGTTTGTCGTAATTTTTAATACAAAAGTTAATTATAAACTTTGACAAATTGGTCAAAACTTTACGTAGATTTTTGAGTTATTTGATGTAGAACATGAATTAGGTAAATTATTGTATTTCGTTATTAGATAGTCAAATCGTTAAATTATCTGTAGCCTAAAGAAAAAAATAAAAAACATATCTTAGCAAAATAATACAGGCCATTCGTATTCAATATTCAAAATCAGTTTCGCATTTTAAAAAGAAAAACAATAAATTAAAAAGAAATGTATAACTCTTAAATTTATTTTAGGAATACGAATATTTTTAAAACATAAATTAAAAATAAATGTGAAAATTATTCCAATTTCAAATTCTAGACTTTCTACTGACGTCACAAGGTCGTTAGTCGTCCTCCAACAGGTCAAAAGCCTGCATTCTAGAACACGACATATGACGTCATGAATACTAGCTTGGCAACAGCAAAACCGCGGCCATTTTAAATAGAAAAAC
The DNA here is from genome assembly GCA_036375495.1 of Agrotis segetum. Lineage (NCBI taxonomy): Eukaryota > Metazoa > Arthropoda > Insecta > Lepidoptera > Noctuidae > Agrotis > Agrotis segetum. The sequence goes on along the minus strand of JAQSVV010000254.1, from coordinate 28,927 downwards.
ATTTTAGTAGCATGTTTTAATCGTAAACCAGTCGTTTTATTACTACTTTCCTCTAGAGTTTTATCTCGATGTAATTACATTACCATACTAACTGATTAATTTACTTAATTAGTAAGCGAACTGGGGTTTCTCAGAAAACTTTTAAATCATTTGTTGGAGTTCTTATTATAAATTTTGATAATAAAAATAAAACGCGTCAATAAATTTTTAGGAGTCATTTATTCTTATTTCCTTATTTTTAATTACTTGATTTATTTAATTAATAATTAATTCCTATAATTATTTTGGCCATTTACACATTAACTGAATCCCAGTTACGAGTAAGAATCATACAATACCTTAATAATTGGCTAAACGTTCCAACTCAACACAACGAAACCCATCAAATTCAAGCAAAACTCAGCTCTATTTCTACAATCACTCAAAGGTTACCAAAAAAAATCTTACAAAACTTTACCATACAGTCCCACACAACAGTCACCGACCTCCACAAACCCACAGACAAGCCCTAGTCTACATCTAGATCAAGACAGTACCACGTCATCACCTAAACTTAGAAAACTACTCAAAAGTAGCTCTGACCGACGAAGAATTAACACAATCAGGCGGTGTGGCCATAAAAAGCGCGTCTGCACCGCTAACTAGCTCAAATGTACACAAGTACATGTATGTACTTACAAACGAGGGACTTAACTACTGGCACTCGGTAGAAACAAACAACATCTCGGGATATAACTACTAATATTTAAACAGACGATAGTGCAGTTGATGGTTTAAGGTACAAGCGGTAGCGGGAGCGGGGATTAAACTTGTTTCGAAAATCACGCTGTTTACACGAAATTGTATGACTAGATTAGCTTGTAAAGTTTTTTTTTTAACAGTTTACTTAGAAATCGTTTATACAGTTCTCGGTAAAACTTACTTTTTCCATTTTGTAAGCCAAAGGAAGATAACACAATTTGAAACAAGCAAAGTCTCTACTTGCTTTACTAAAACTTTTAAATCGAATGCTGTATTTAACAGAAACTAAGGTTACGTACTTTCATAAAAACTGGAGTTTTACATTCATGATGTGTTATTAAATCGCTAAAAGCGCATGACTTGAACGCGACCCCAAGTGAAACGTGCAGTGTACACGGTCTAAAGAGGCGCCGATGACGGCGATGTGTGGTCCCGCTGTACCGGACACGGCGGGGCATCAGTACCGAATATTGTTTTTATTAACTAATAACTTTTATTGCCCAACAGCGAGGAACGCATTTCAAATTAAATACCTTCGATTATGAAGTACAGAAGAGTTGAAGGCATGTTTCGTGTTTTTTTTTTCTTTTAACATCGTGGCGAGATTTTATCGGTTCCTGTCATGATTATAAACGCATGTCCAAATATAACAATATTATCCCTTTCTGACAATGTGTTTTGATAGCCGCATCATTTATGACAATCCCGATTCTGAAAATTTTAATCAAGACCCAACTCTTTTCTGACCGCAAAAAAATTCCACACCTAGTTATACTCTCCACAATTTGTACAACTAAAAAGAAATCGGTCTCCATACATAAGCATCTGTTTGCTCGAACAAAATTGTAGTGCAATCTTGCGCAATCATTGGGGGGAGCTTTGTGCTCCGACCGCGTTCGGATGAAATCGGCAATTATCGGACGAAACGATTATTTGCCGAAGGGACGCCGAACACGACCGTTGTCGTGCCGACAGAACCGCCCCGGGCTTTTGAAGATTTGTTTTATTTAACAAATGAATGATTACTTTAATAACGTGGGGTCGGAATTTGAGTTAGGATGAAAGTAGACCGCAGGATAGACAGGCTAAGGATGCAAAACAGACAGCAGTGTTTAATTCTAGCTTAGCATCTGAAAGAGAAATTGTTAGACGATGAATGTACAAACAGATGGCTGACTAAATACTTACTTTAGATAAAGACGTCTTTGCAATGCAAATGGAAAAACGTTTCGCATCTTCGATTTCGTAAATAAAGTTCTACTCATTGTAATGAAAAAGCGAAAACACGCCTCAACATATATTTACTAGCGCAATCACAAACTGAATTAAAGCCCTATCATCTTTATCTTTATCTTTACATCTATATCTTCTTTACATATAATAAAATCGTAGAGCTGTCATTCCTGTACATTGAATATTTTTTTCTTTTTGTATTTTTTTCGAGATAAGGGATCGATTCTGATGCCAAATCAACTTTTTTTTTCTTTCGAAATTTTTTATGTTTTTTTGATTTGATCTATCTCTTAAACTACTGTAAAGTTGTCGATCAAATTTTCCTCAAATATTCCTAATAATATGCTTCTGTTGATAGGCTATGTATCATTACGCTATTTTTCCTGGGAGATAAGCAATTTTAAATTTTGTTGTCTTTATCTGTTTGTTTTTAGTTGGAAGCTAAACCACTGGATATTATTTAGTCAATTTTTCCCCAAATATTCCTTAAACTGCTCTTCTATTAATAGGATATGTATAATTACGCTATTCCCTTTGGGGGATTTGCAATTTTATAATATGTTGATTTTCAGTCATTGTTGACATTTGTATAAGAACCGCTATTTGAAAACACTGTCAGCGTACTAGCCAGTCTGGTTGGTATCGTGCTTGACTTTCGTGCAAGGGGTCTCTGGATCAAATCTCGCTGTTTCTTTTTTTCACTTTTTGAGTTTTCTTATATTTGTCCTGAGAGTTTCAAATAATTAAAAAAAATGTGTATACTTTTATTTCAATATTATTCGCGATTTTAAATTATTACTATTTTTTTTTCAATAGTTTTCTAGGATATAAATCTACACTGATTTAAATTGTAGGTACATAGTAAGTTGGATATTTTTTTAAATTGTAATTGTTTCGAGGTGTGGAATTTTAAAGATTAGAAAAAATTGTGTTTATTTATGTTTTGAATTGGTGTTCAAACCAGTGCATAGATTCTGTTTTAAACGACGACAAGTTGTACTCATCGAGTCAGATAATTAGTTATTTTTAGGGTTCCGTAGTCAACAAGGAACCCTTATAGTTTCGCCATGTCCGTCCGTCCGTCCGTCCGTCTGTCCGCAGTTTAGCTCAGAGACGCACAGTACTAGAGAGCTGTAATTTGGTGTGAATATACGGATTTGTTGTGCCGAAAAAGTGGTAAAATAAAATCTCGTAAAATATTTTTTTTAGGGTACCTCCTGTACTTACACGTGAAGTGAGGATTTTTTTTTTCTCGCGTACCCCTTAGTGTGGGGTATCATTAAATAGGCCTTTAAAAAATAATGATAGTTTCCATTAACAATTTTTTGATGAAAAAATTCGTTTGTGAAATATTAAGCTTTAAAGTGCTAAATTTTGCTCGATTCGAGTGTCCCCCCCCTCTACCAGCTAAACGGTTATATTTGGGGGTGTGAAAAAATTCACAATAGTAGTATGTATAACGAAGTTTAAAAGAAAATTATCATGACTAAGTAGGCTTTACAACTTTACGAGTAATAGTCGACCAACTTATAAAATGTACTTGATTAAATTTTTTCTTAAACAAAATGTATCGGAGAAACAATAAATCAACTGCAAATGTAAGTTTGTCAACTTTATTTTTACAGCTTTAATAGGTATGTTTTTATGGTATGTTTTTTTGGGGATAGGTAGGTTTTATCGTCAACTATTTAACTAACTTCAAAAAAAGGAGGAGGTTCTAAATTCGACGTAATCTTTTTTCTTATGTATTTTCCCTGATTTCTCAAAGACTCCTGGACCGATTTTGAAAATTCTTCTTTTTAAAATTACATTCAGCGAATCAGTTTAGTTAGTACGCATAAGTATTTTGATGGGCAACTACGGAACCCTACACTGTGCGTGGCCCGACACGCACTTGGCCGGTTTTTTTTTAGGTATCACGCGGAATGCAACAAGGGAGAAGAGCAATGCTATCGTACGTTCAATTTGCGGCGATATCGATACTGTAAATCAACCCAAAAATGATAGTCTAATGTTTAAAATAAACACGGTTCTTTGAAATTAATGTCGCTCAAATAAGGACGTTTCCTATGCAAACTATGTACCTAGCAGTGGCGTAGGGCAGAAAATTTTGAAGGGGAACCCGGACCAAAACTTGAATTCTAGTAACTATAGCTTTGGGCTAATTTTAGCCTTTTTAATTTAAACATTCAACAACAATTTGGGGCACTAGAATTGTAATATCCGTAGCACCGGTTATAACATCGCCCATGTACTTACATAATAAGCTAAAAATGTTCATAAAATAAAAACTACTGTAACAAACCAAATTAATTTTTATAGGAACAAATGGCAGGTATCGAGGCATCGAATAATATAACCCATATAGGTGCAAAGTTCCCATTACCATAAATGAATTAAGTCCAAATACAAGATAGCTGCTATAAACCGTTCAGGAGTTCTCTGAACTTTCTTCGTTTTCGTCATCAGACCCCTAATGACAATTGCAACCCGTCTAGGTGAAAAGTTCTCATCAATACAAATTAATGAAGCTTAAACACAAGGTAGCTGCTGTGAATCGTTGAGGAGTTCTCTCAATGTCTCTCGGCTCCATCATCAAGATATTATACTCCAGACCTTTATTTGAAATACTTAATGAAAAAAACTTACAAACACACTAGTCGCCCGTAAGATTTTTGTAAGTTCCACTCGACTTCTCTAGTCTTCTATCCAGTGTTGCCAACTGCTATTGTAAGAAATGCGCTAAACAAAACCTAAAATGCACTAGGTTTGTGCTAATTTTGATAAAAGGGCACCAAAAAAATAAAATCAATTAAAATATTTAAAAAAATCAGTTTATTTTGAGAATATAGTTATTACAAAAATATATCGTCGTCCGAATCAGAGTCGGATTCATGGTCTGAATTCACCGTTGCTGAGATGGCTGTTTGAGAAGTTGAGGGACCAGGAGTTGATTGTTGGAGTTTAATAAACGTATCTTTCGAACCGACTTTTTCAAGAACTTCCTTCGGAATATCGTAAATGTAGCAAGTTTTATTTGCTGCTCGTAGCCCAGCTATACGACCATGGAGATACGAATTTTCATGAATAACTAATTAGAGGTGCGTTCTGGAATTTAACTGTGTTTCAGAACGCGCCATTGATTGGTTTTGTTTTTACGAAATTGCGTGATAATTTGCAGACTTTTAAAAATGCACTAGTTAAGGCACTAGGCACTGTTGTGGAATTTTGAGCACTAAAACATCAAAAAATGCACTAGATCTAGTGCCGAAAGCACTAAGTTGGCAACACTGCTTCTATCATCAAACCCTGATTTTCTTAACATGGGACCACCTTTAAAATATCTACTTTCCAACAAAAAAAGAATGATCAAAATCGGTTCTTAAACGACAAAGTTATCCCGCGAACAAAAAACAAAAACATTGTAATATTTAATTTTCTGGATACTTCGTCCGTAATCCGTATCCAATGGATACGGTACGGACGAATTGAGTATTTGAGTAACCTAACCTCCTTGTCCACCTTTTCTGTAATCGGTTATCCAATTATTACAATTACATTACAATCATAAATATTGAACATTGAACATCATTGGTATTCCTAACTCTAAAAAATTCTATGTTCACAAAACCTTATACTAATCGCCTACAGATCTTAACACCGCGATTCAAAAATGTGACGAAATTGCACAACGCCATCTAGTTGAAAACTTGTAACTAACGTACACTGTTTTGCAGTGAACATTACCAAACATTATCATTGAACTGAACGAACCATGTTTTTACTACGCTAACTACGCAAAACTTATCAATTTCAAAAATAATACAAAATCAAAAACAAATGGACAGTTGAAGACAATGGTATTCAAAACTTTAAAAATATAAGCGGGCCAAAACTAATGTGAATCCAAATAAAACTATCTAAACAAATTACGAAGTCCAGTATCATTCCATCTCGTTCTGGCGTAAGCATTTCATATCTCTGTCCTTATCATAAGCCGGAGACATTCGGCTTACCAGCGTCCTTAATTCAGCGGTGTTATGTAGCGCCAAGCTCACGATCGCTACTAGAGGAACTACGATCGGGATTCCTGATTTGCCGTGCGGCTTACAAACCTTTCTGTTTTGCGGGAGTTGAAATTGTTTATTATTTCTTTGATTGTTAGTTTTAGTTTTAGAATGTTTTTCTTTGATTGTTATTTTTACAAGTAATGTAGCTTCGTATTTTTTTTTTTTTTTTAATGATAAATGAAAATCATTGATATTTATATTGCTATATTTCGAAAGTAAAGCCGATAGGAATCGGCATGTTAGGTAGCTTCGCTGCTGGTACCTAGATATAACATTATTGATCTAAACTAATAATAAAAATGCAAGTATGTTTGTTTTTTACCTTTTCACGCATTACTACCTACTGAATCGATCGTCCCAAAATTTTGCATATACTTTGTCAGGAGTATAGACACGGATATAAGGTATCTTACATCCCGAATAACAGAAGAGAGCTGTTGCCGAGAAAACAATTACGTTCATATTCCAGATGGCGCCACACGATCCGTATTGTTTCTCAAATTCTAAAATAACGCAAGCGAAGCCGCGGGCAAACACTAGTAAAAACTAAATGTTGATAATTACGAGAAAACAAATGACACACGCGAGAAAATGGACGGCGGACACCCAGATGAATCGAATGCTGATGAAACATGTGATTATAACAAGCTAAGTACAGACATTAGTTCTCATAGAGGCGCCATGTAAATGCGACAGAGAGCAATTTTTAGACTATTTCCAACTGATTAGTCTTGTTGAGCTTTGAGAAATCGACTAACTGCTAACGACTGAAATTACTGAACTGGCTAACTGGGTACAATTACCGGTTCTGTCGGCAGATCTCAAGTAATTTAACTGCAAAAGCTGTGCACTAAACAATGACTATCGTACGACTTGTTAGTCCATTTCTTGGAAATTGTTGCCCTCACTGGCTGAGTTATAGTTTTCAATCATTTCTTACATTGTACGTGCAGTCTATACGTTTAAAGTAATGCACTTTTCTTAGAAAGGTGATTGATTTAATGATCTTCGAAGTGTTTTAGAAATTGAAATGCTTAATTACGATGTAACATGAACGCGGTGAAGCGAGTCAAGTAAATGGAAAAGCGGCGCATCCAATAGAATATGATATTTCTTCGAACGAAGAGAAAGTCATATGAATAACAGATCGTGAGGAAAATCGACCACATAATTTAAGTTTCCCGATGCAAACAACTGCAGGTGCAAATTGCAACGACTACTTTAGACTAATATTATAAATAGGGAATATATTCGGACGTTTCTTACTCAGACTCAGCCAGGTACTCAGATATACTTTATAGTCCTCTGGAATAACACATAGGATACCTTTCATCCCGATATTATGTTCCCTTAGGATATTTTTCGCTACACGCGGGCGATGCCGTGGCAACAGCTAGTTTTATAATTATAAACTAGGTAGTTAAAATATTGTACAGTACAGCAAGATTACTTGAAGCTTTAATAAAGTCGGTAATATTCTACACAAAATAGCTCATTTTTATAAAGCATCATTATAGAGCAATTTCAATACATTATACTTTATCATTACTTGCGTCATTATGGTACTTAGAGGACATTTTTAATAACAAAATGGATATTTTTTGCGGTTACTCTATCAACTTTGTTCTGTTTTTATAAGAATGATTCATTTAATGCGTACGTCTGGTAGGCACTAGGTTTTAATAAGACATTTAGAGGATAAAATAATAATAAAGGATTAAATATGGATCATAATAATAGAACTGGACGTCTAATAATAGAACGTAAGGAATTTAGAGACGTAGAATTTGTCCGAAGTTCTGGTTTCGGCCGAAACTGAATTTGAAGCCGAAATTTAATCGCGGTTTCGGCTTCCGCTGGAAAAGAAATGCTCTAGCTATAAAATTAGACTGTGAAAGTGTGATTACGAACTAGAACTGTTTTCTGTCGATTTTAAAATTCATTACAACCTTATAACAAAGTTCAACTGAATGCAGATTTTTTGCAGTGTTACGCGTCGTAGTCAGATTTCTCATTTAAACGCTTTAAAAGGTGTTCAAGATAGTACAGTACATAATATGAAAGTGATGATAGAAAATATATAGCGTAGCAGCAAAGAATTAAGTGTTACCAGTTCCCGTCGGCATTTTCTGAAGCAAGTGCTAGATTATAATCATGGATTCTTATTTATACCTACTAATTATATGCGAACGATGCAGCTGCGGTATCGAATCGATTACGCATCATTTCACGATAAATTAACTTGGTACCGGTACAGGTGATATTTACCATCGAGACTGGCGCCATGGAGACAGCTGAACGCGTATTACGCACCGGTCCAAGGCCCACATACGAACCAGCATGATTCTTGCGAGTCTTGCGACAGCTCATTTCCAACGGATACCAGGTGGCTTACCATGTTATCTCAAAGCGTTGGTAGTGCCATTACGGGAAAGAGATGGCGCTAGACGACTTGTATGGCTATGTCTCTTTCCCACAAAGGACTAACTCACGCTTTAAAGCCTGCTCTACGTCTACACTACTCACAAAGTTGGTCGAAGTTGACCGAATACGATAGTGTAGAAGGACACTTCGCTTCGCTTCGTGCAACTTCGGGTCGCTTCGGGCGACTTCCATTTGTTGTCGGTTTTTGCGAGCGAGTCAAAGGGCACAATGCCTCGCGAAGTTGAACGCGTGTGTAGTCACATACTTCGGGACTTCGATCAACTTCGACGAGTACTTCGTCGAGGCAACTTCGCGAGTAGTGCAGAGCAGGCTTAAGACGTCATGATAGGCAACCAGTTCACAGACAATTACGTCGAAAAATGCAACCCTATTTTTAGGAAATGACATAAAATCGTTCACAGGCTCGTCTTCCAAACCATTAGGCAACAGACCTATGATTTGACGGACTAACGAAGGAGCCGTAAAATTCCTCCTATAATCACCGTGGACCGCTCCCAATGCGCGGGAAGGGGGGGGGGGGGGGTTGTGATTACAGGGTTACCGCCCACCAGCGGCCGCGGGAATCCGACCGCGACGAACAACGAAATGTCTTAAAACAATAATACACTGTCGGGACTTTATACCCTTATAAAGATGTTGAGGACGAGGCTGTTAGCGCATTCATTCCAACAGTGACGTGTAACTTTTGAATTATAGAATTTCATTATTCTTTGTCTAGTATTCGTGGAATTAGACTCCTCTAGCTAGCAATCAGGAATAAATTCGGTATTTTATTTGCTGTTTAGTTAATTAGGTTCAGGTAATCTCACTCCGGTTGAATGTAATAAAATATGAAAATAAATGGAAATTGATGTTACAGCGCTTTCTATCAAGCATTCTAAACCATCTTTGCTTCCTTTAAATATTTGTTGTTTGTGAAAGAGCTACAGGTTTTATTGCTGTTGAAATAAGGTTGATATTACAGGGTGTGAAGGTGCAGCCATTATTTATAGGTAAACGGCCAATTCCCCCGGAACGCTTCGCTAATTGACATTAAATGCTAGTCGTTTGTCATTCGTGTTCTTGAGTTGGTATCGTCACGTAACTGAGAATTATAATTAAAGCTGGTCTTTTTTTAAACTGTATATTAAATCATTAGCAATAGCGTGGAGGGATAGCTTAGGCCTGAATTACAGAACGAAACTAAAGCACTGATCTCTATTTAAATCTAGATTTCAACCAATCAAATGCCTTGAATCTAGTTTTAAGTAATATTTGAGTATTGAGTGACGTTCTGTATGTAATACGTGCTCTAGATTCTGATATTGCAATTCAGGAAAATTCCTGTGTTACCTAATAATGGCCGAAACGAACAAAGAATCAAAAATTCAAAATGCATTCCATTCGAAATTCAATTTTTTTTAGCTTTTCTATTCTCACAAACGGCCCTATAATTTTCGGCCAATTCGGCATCAACCTTTAGAGAGGTCCGCGTGTTTCATACCAATTTTTGGTCTCAAATTGTATTTTAATCGACGGATGTAGGTCGGCTATAATTTCTAGCCGAGAAATGATAATTCGAAGACATATGGCCGGTACGACGATTATTATAATGTAAAGGCGGAAAATAGGGTCTCAGATATCTTTGTGCGGTTTTTAATGACATTAATGACAGATGGGGACCAGTTACTTTACTTTTTATTACGCGATAATCATGTGGCTTAATTATACAGTCAATCTGTAAGCTTGCATTTTATAGAAGTTGTAATTCCTCGGCTGTTTATGGATGAGGTAAACGTAAACTACCTCCAATAATATTAACTACATGTAAATTACTTTTATTATAAACTGCTTTCTAAGAATGAATATTTTCAAAATGTAAAATATATATTGCGTATGCGAAAACATGCGACGTTAATTAACTGAACGTTTAAAGCTGTTAATATTAATTAACTAAGTGCAAACTACTTAACACCAATGTGAGAATTATTGCCGAGGGAATTGGTATCTGAATGGGTATCGTGTTTCATTAGCAATATGTTTTAGGGAAGTTTAAATGGCAGCAAGATAACGGTTCTTGGGAAATTAATTAATTGATAACTTTTGGTACTTGTCAGCAAAGCAAGGCTCTTTCTCATCTATTTTCTATCATAAATGTAATTGAAAAGCCAGTGACATGTTGTAACTTTATAAAAATATGTGTTGCGGTAATAACAAGTATAATTTTAAATATAAAAAATATCAAAAAATTCGCTCCATCAGCTCTCACATATAAAAGGTGCATCATGTTAAAATCTAAATCTAACTACGATGCACCTTTTCTATGTGAGAGCTGATGGAGCGAATTTTTTTATAAAGTTCCTGAACGGATGTCACTGAAAGCCTGACAAATAGCAGAAAACGTATTAAAAAAACTTTTTCCCGGTCCCCAACAATATCTAGATTAGATTTCGCTGGGTGCGAAGTACTCGGTGGGGGTAGTACTGCTCCTGGCAGCGCTCATGGTGGCGAAAGCAGAAAATCCGACGTTTACCTCAAACATTCCGATTTGTCAACTAACAAAAATACGCTATTCTCGGATCTACAAGTTGGAATTTAAAAAATATTTTTGTGTTATAGCCCACTAATCGAAGAAGGCTATAGGGTAGTATAACAACGCTATGACTAAAAGGAGCAGAACAGCAATGAAAAATGTTGCAAAATCGGGTAAATCTTATTGAGAGCTTACATTGCGTGCGCTGCGTAACGGTTTACATTACGCAAAAATGATGTATGACGGAATTGTTCCTCATGAAACGTTCTAAAATAAAGTCCGCGACAGCATATGTCTATCTTTTAAGATTAACTCACCATAACCCTTTTTAAGGAAATCAAAGTGGTTTTAAAATAATACATTTCTTGCGACGATGTTTCTAAGAACATAATATTAATCCTTACCCAAATAAATACGTTAATCATTACAAGCATTTAGTTTTTAAAAAATTGCCCTTGACATAATTTGATTTCAATGAATATTTCACGAGATATTGTAGTTTTTTCAACGGTAGGTGGGGGCGCAGTCGGAATACGACGGCTCTGTCAGCTGTCACATTTAGCTCTGTAATTCTGTACGTAATTTTTAATAATCGCATTATTCCGCCACAAAAAATAGTTCACAGCAGTTGCTGTGTTGTAAACTGCAAGAATACTAGCAGAAATAGTGAATTTAAGTTTTATTGATTCCCAAGCGGTTCTTGGAAAGATGAACAATCCAGGAGATGGTTAGCTGCCGTGAAGAGAAAAACTAAATAACATCATAATCCTCGTTTTAATCCTGTATTTCATATTTTTCTTATAGATTACAATATGCCTATGTTTATTTAATTTTGTTCAGTGCCAATGGATCCCCATGGAATCCAAATCCAAGTGATTTGTTAAAGAATCTGATTTAAATTAGAACGGTCAGGCCCGTCAAAGTTGCAAACGCTAGGTGGCGCTAAAGTCGTGCACGGTGCCACGGAAAATATTAAATATTTTCCTCCAAACATGAATATAATACACAAATAGAACCCGGTCCGTACATTTGTCTACATGATTTATGCATGTAGTGGCACATACGGCCACGACGACATAGGGAATCCCAGTATATTTTTAGTTATTTATTCATTACAATCAATAAATAAAACTCATTGCCTATGCGTGTCTGATAAAATGGCTTACAAAAATTATAAAATGTTTGTTCACTTAGACATAAATTTAAATATAACATAAACAGTTAATATCATAATTATAAATGGAATAGATGGACGTTTGTCATTCTTTTGACTTATTCGTCAACTCGCCCGCAATTATCTCGCCCGCTCGGGCGAGTTGGCACCTTCTGATTTTATCTTTTTTTGTTGTCGTCAACTCGCCACTGAACGAAAATTGGTACAGTCATCTATAAAAGTGTTATAATAAATTCAATAAAGAAACCTACTTTATAAGTATAAGGCGTTGTACGATTTAAAATAAAAGGAGTGTCGTTTTTAACCGACTTCAATAAAAGGAGGAGGTTATCAATTCGACTGTATTTTTTTTTATGCTTGTTACCTCATAACTTGCGACTGAGTGGGTGAACCGATTTTCATGATTCTTTTTTTATTCAAAAGCTGGTGCTTCCCGTGTGGTCCCATTGTCACCATTTTAGGATCTGATAATTGAATCTTGGAGAAATCGAGGGCAACCCTCAAATTTTATTGGCTGACACATAGTTTTTCGCAAATCTTATGAAGTAATTCAAGTACTTGCGTATGGAAATCATCATCTCATGTGGCTGAGCTGATGATGGAAGATACAACTCCTCAAGTAAGAAAATTATGTTTGTGTTCGTATATCTCCGGAACTACATGTCCGAATTAAGTAATTCTTTTTTTTTGTACTAGGTATCGTTCAACCTAGGGAATACTGAAAATTTCATCAAAATCGGTTCAGCAGTTTTTGAGATAGGGAATGAATGAAAGAGATGTTAACGATGTTATTACCGGTTCTACGGATTACAAAATTCTAGTGCACATGTAAGAAATACATCATGTATTTGACAATAATTTTGGTTGAATATTTAAACTAAAAAGAGTAAAATAAAAACTTTTTTTTTTTAATGTGACCGCCTTCAGAACAACCACAAAAAAAGGGTAAAATAACCTACAAAACCTTTCTTTCGGAAGTCGGTGGCAAAAGAGACAATGAAATTAATAAAAAAGTCACCGACTTCCGAAAGAAAAGTTTTGTATGTTATTTTACCCTTTTTTGTGGTTGTTTTTGAAGGCGGTCACATTTTTTTAAAGTTTTTTTTAATACGTATATTATGTATTTATAATTTACAACACATGCCAAACAAAAAAAACTCTTATATGTTACCTACATTTTGAAGACACATACTTATTGACAAATTATACAAAAAAAACTTAAAAAAAAATGAACCGACTTCAAAAACAACCACAAAAAAGGGTAAAATAACCTACAAAATAACTTTTCTTTCGGAAGTCGGTGGCATTATCAACAATGTCACGTTTTTTTCTAGTTTCTTTTTCATAGATAACCTAGTATGTAACATGACTAAACTAAACAAATATTTTAACAAAGTGAAATCAACAATGTCAAAATACATTTGGTTATTTAATACTACTATAAAAAATCACAGTCTTAGGAACTATAAAATCACAAATCAGGGTTTGTTGTAAAAACACGTTACTTACTAATGAAAAGAATCACAGTCTTAGGAACTATAAAATCACAGATATATAATTATTTACTGATTTTAAATAAACAAATAATTATAAACTTACCACCACAATACATACAAATCACTAAAAACTTCCACATTTTTACCACAAACCCTTTAAAATAGCATTTATCAATAAAAATATAATGCGCTGTTAATGGCAGCTTGGCGAAAGCGACACTAACCATTCTTAAAAAACAACGTCAGTTACGGGTTTGCAACACGAATTAGATGGAGTAGCGATAGCGCTATCTCCTTCTAATTCACGTTGTAAACCCGTTGCTACTTGCTACCTGGTGAAGTTGCTTCATTTATGTATCAGTAAGTAATATTTAATTTATAAGTTCCTATAACGATTATTGATTATACATAATAATATGAGGTATAGATAAATAATTTGCCAAATGGTATATTTGTTGATTATTATTTTTATTACCTTAACGTATGTGACACTAACCATTATAAAGAAAAGAAGGAGATAGCAATAGCTGTATATCTCTTTTTAATTTGTATTGTAAACGCGTTGCTACCTGCTAACCGGCCGTTACTGTTGCACATAGTAAGAAATAATATTTTTTTTCTATGTTCACGAAACGATTATTGATTACTATACATATCATTGAGTAATTTAGTATTTGTCCTCAGTTAACCAACTCTACAGTCGTTTAGTGTCTTAAACATGTGAAGCAGGTTCAATTAAATTAAATGTTAAATTTATAGAAACACTTTTGTAGACGACTGTAAATTTGTCAGATTTTCGTTCAGTGGCGAGTTGACGACAACAAAAAAAGATAAAATCGGAAGGTGCCAAGTCGCCCGAGCGGGCGAGATAATTGCGGGCGAGTTGACGAATAAGTCATTCTTTTACGCAAAAACTATTGAACGGATTTGGTTGAAATTTGGTACACAGATAGTTTATAACCCACATGGGATATTTTTTTTATCCCAGTACGACTTATCGTGGGATAATTTTTGACTTACATGCTGGCGAATCCACTGGTCACAGCTAGACAAATATAATTATAATATCCACGACATAGCTTACAGTGATTGAATTAATAGTACTTAGATACATGCCCCGCTGTTCGTGTGGGTGGCAAAAAATAGTCCATCTTTGTTTTAATGGCCTCTAGCTACACATTATATGATTAGTCTATGAATTTTATATATGAAAACTATTAATTTGTTGATATAATTGATGATCTTTGACGATAGATAGTAGTTAAGGTTCAGTGAGAAAGTGTGGATTTGTTGCCTTAAGCGATTTCACACTGTGTGTATTTTGATTAGGTTTTTGATTGATATGGCTTTGTTAATTTGTGTTGTTTTAATAAGGAATATATTATTTTCTATTTGGTTAAAAGAGAGACTGACTCTTCTCTAACCTAAAATAAAAAAATATATTACTACTAGTTTGTTTCAAGTGGAACTAAAATCAAGAAAATGTGAAAAGCCGGTAGAGTCGTTAGCACCCTCCTGAAAATCGCAATAAAATCCCTTGCGAAGTTTGAAAGCGACTATGTAAAAAGTCTACTTAGATACTTGTTACCGTATTAAATTCTCATATGTGTTACCAATTGATCTAATTGGAAATGTACTTACAAAGTTCGAAAGATTTTTCTTAGTCAACTTCTTCATAATATGCAAAGTCGAACAAACATAATCGTCATTCATTTGCTTATATATTTATATACTTGACAGATAGATTTATAGCACAGATTATACATCATTAAGAAAATAAAACTTAAATTAATTAGAACTGTCTCCTAATGATAAATTGTTATAGAACTTTGCATTTTATTATATGTAACGTGAAATGAATCAAGATTTGATAATCGGTATCAATTTGTTAGACGAATTTAAATTCGGCTATCAGATTAATCTGTTGCCCACCTCTAGTGTGATATTTTATTGCTATGGATACCGTTAATTAGCTGTCAGTAATTAATGGTCATTTTTATTATAATGTAAGAATTTCATCCTTGTTTTATCGTAGATTAAAAATTCTTGCATTTGGAGATTATTACATAGCTATAATTTAAATTAGACTCAACAAATATAGAACAGGATCGTCCATACCACTGAGCTGTCTCGAACAAATCAATTAAGGGCGAAGACCGTTCGTAAAGAAAGGATCATAAAAACAATTCAGAGGCCTCTCTAATTGTCCCGTCTGTCTGTCTGTACTAATGAACTCATGTTGATAGACCACTCGGCCGTAATAAAAGATATAGTGTACGTTTAAGTTTTAAAATCGACCACAATTTGGAGTTTAAACGAACTCTTTATGATCGGAAACGTTATTAAACTTGATTTCCGTACGAGACTTGTTATAAAATAATAAATTTTGTAACGACATGTTTCTTTCTGTATGTTTTAGTATTAACAGCCTATAACAAAGTTGATTGTAGAAACTTTCAATTTAAATAAAACAACTTTAGTCTTTTTTTACGAGGACCGACTTAAAACTTTCTAATTATTTTATTTTGAAAAGATAATAAAACCTAATCGCTATCAAATTATTTCAACACTAACATTAAGAATGAACGACGAAACATTCACGAAATTCCCTTAAAAAAGCATAGTCTACGCATAAAATCACTTCCCTAAAATATTTTTATTAGGCCGAAACCGATTATTTGTTATGCCGAAACCGAAACTAACGATTTAACCTTTGTCTAACTAAAATACTGCACAGTTTAAGCAGTCATCGTAAAATGCACTTTTCACAAGCATAAATGTTCAGTAAAGAGTATTAAAGTGCTAAGTGCTGTCGCAAGCGCTACCGAATGCGTTAGCGCTGCGCAGTGACAGACAAACAGATGGATTTACGAGTGTCCTATTGACCTGAGATTAAAACTGTTTAGTTCAGTTTTTGAGTCGCCAAACCAAGATAATATAACAGGGTAATAAATTATGTTTAGTACTTAGGCAAGCTAGCAACTTTAATAATCATAACATTTCAGACAGACTAGTTTTGACAAGCGTACCTTATAAGGTATTTTATTGGCTGGAAAAGTGGATTTATTGAACATTATTTTAGAAATTACGGATAATTGTTATTTATTTATTGCACACGCATGTAGGACGCACATACCGCAGTTCGAATGAAATTTATTTAAAAGCCGAAACCGAGAATTGGTATTTACTTGGCCACCTCTATTTCGAAATAACATTTATTTTAATAGCTGTTGAAATTGAATGAATATTTTTAAATACACAATACATTTTAAAAAGCGCGTATTATTCATTAAACGGTTAAACGCGTGCATCATTCGTGGAACTCGTAAATAAAACGCGTAAACAATGAGAATTAGAATCGATACGCATAATGCGAATACCCGGAGTTGTGAGTCATTTCGCATATAGCGCCATGATTATAACTCTTGTGCCGAAAACCGACCAAGTTCAAACAGTAATATTGAATACTAATAAGCTATTTATTACTTGCGATACTCGGTACATTTGCCTCAAACGGATGCCGATTTTGACAATGAGTAATACGATACTAATATGTCGGTGTTGAGTTAGAAACTAAAATTATAATTAATTGAATATGCAATATAAATTATGCTAACAAGAGTATTTGATGATCTTTGACCAACACTAAATAGGTTTGAATTTAATTAGGTAATTATAACACTTGTGGTTATTTGCTCATTATAGTATGATATTGTGTGAATCTTTATCGTTCTAAAATAGCATTATTACTACCTACTGATCTTTAAAAACTTTGAAAGCATACGTTGAGATACAGCAAAGGACATTATAAAGTGTGCAATAACCACGAGTAATAAATAAAAAGGAATATTGTAAAGTCGAGGTTTCTTGCACTTGTCACGATTTGTTACTAAACCTACGCACCGCCATTTGTAAAGCACACAGCTTGTATAACGACCATTTGAATTTAATATCACAAAACTATTAACAATATTTACACCTGGTACAAATATTTCTCGCCTTAAACATTAATTGTCATCATTATTTCAATACGCGGAGGCGCCAACGAATTTCAAATCAAACACTATTTCCATTATCCATAAATAAAACTCATTTAAACACGAATAGATTAAATAAATCATAACCAAATATTAATTTACTTGACAAATAGAAATCACGTTTCTATCGCCAAACTCGACACTAGTGCTGCGCATTCAATTTGCAAATAAACATCGATAAAGATCTTAGAGATCGCGTTTTGGCATGTCATCGATGCGATAGTAATCATTATAAGCGACAGTGGCGCCAAAAACGGTCGCGCAATGAGGTCACCGGTGGCGTCGAGCCAAGTGCATATAAAACGAGTCACGGCCCGCCGCTCCGACGCCAATGACTGAAGTTTTTATCGATACTTTGATAACTATACCTAATTATAAAAGCGAACATAAATTAAAAGTCGAAGTCTAACGCAAGCGAGCGTGCCAAACAAACCTTGGATTTTGTTTAATGAAATGTAATTGATTTAAGTGAAGTTATTGTAAACATCTCACGGATATTTCAATAGAACGTAACTCAAATGCTTGTGGGAATAATGGCTCGGTTCCAAAACAAATTTTGCCACAGTGTATTAGCGTACTAGCTAATAACTTTCACCTCCGCATTTCTGTGACAACTTTGAAGCATTGAAAGATCATCAAGATGGTTTTATTGCATTCATATTGTCAATGTTTAGGTTTTAAAATTAATTACATGAACTTAAACCTATTGCAGTGGCAGACGGCCAAAGAACAGTGGCGCCAACGTTGCGGACAATTACAGATATAGGAGCTGCGTAATATGAGCTGCAAAATAAAATTGTGATGATTAATGCTACACCACTGTACTAATGACCGTCATAAAGTATGTATGACGGAAAATAGTGATTATTTACAATTTAAATTGTGAAACATTAAATGTTCCTGTTTATCGTCATAAATAACAAATTGCTTGCACATAAATATTAAATGAACGCGTGAGATAAAAACCTGCAGTTTTTTACGTCTCGCCGGCTGGTGAAACAATTATCACGTCGGCTAGTGAAAAAGACAATAGTGATGGGCGTGCAGTGTTGCTAATCGTCGATCGAGACAGGCGCCGCGCCGCAGCCCTGGAATGAGGTCGGCAGGCGACAAGCCAAGCGCGACCAACCGACTGCATTATGTATCGATAAATGCACAATCCCTACAAATAACTATCAGTGTTTAATGCCTCTCTAGAGCCAAATGCATGTCACAAAATTTCTCTATATATTTAATGTTTTCTATTCAGCTATGAATCTCATGATCTAGTTTGAAAACGGCGCCACCGCCAACTCCCATTTAACTTCTAACACAAACAAAACACGCTATGTGATATGTCAATAATATTGTCACCGAAACTGGCAACAAGGTATTATGTGCAGTCGAAATCGTTCGATTATTATGACTGGCGGGTTTATCGACATAATATGGAACGTCACTAGCGGATGTGCGGCGCCTCTTGCGCCGGCGCCGCAGTTTCGCAAACAATGCACCGTGTCCCTCCACTGTCGCTTTGGAAAAAAGCCGATTGTTAATTGTTATGCTAATAATTGATTGTAATCGGCCATTTTTGCATGTGCACAAAAACTTATTGTGAGGTGCAACTGTACGTGGTAAATTAAAATAAACTCTTGATTTATAAGCTTTTGCAAAACAACAATGGCAAATGACAAAGAACCTATTGTTTGTTGTGTTGGCACAAATAAAGTGTTTAAAGCCTGACTGTTTTTTGTAATTCACGACCTCAGTATTTCACTTAAAACTAGCAAATTAGCACAAGCTTTCGGTCGCGAGTTCACTCTTGATGTCAGAGAAATTATTTCATGACCCAGTTCTAGTCTATCGGTATGCATAACACCAAAAGTCGCTGAGCATTTGAGGCGATGAAATGTGATAAATAAACAAAACAGAAAAACGATAAAATCAAGAAAAATAATTATGATGAAAAAGGATTAAGAAGTCTCAATCACTTTCTGATTGAGACTTTTTAATCAAATAAATGATAATATCAAATCAGATAAGATACGCGTAAATAGTCGATTGTCAGGTTATTGTACTTTACCCAGGCAGATAGATTTCCTTACGATAAGGCGACCATGACACTTACCTGAAAAAAAAAGAAAGTGTTTATTAGAACATGATAAATTTCTAATCTATCACTTTTTTTTAGTGATTGTTTTGACTAATATGAAAGGCTAGCACAAGTGACAATTATTTACGAAATAATTTCGTACAAGGCGTTGTGCTGCTCAAAGATCCCCGGACACGGCAAAAGTTCACTGTTTTTTTGCAAAGGCGTATGTAGTGTTACTATATAATTATTTGCTACATAATAATAATTACAAGTCAAAAAAAATTAATGCAGTCAATAAGGTATATTTTATTATAAAGTTTACCCGTTTTTTATATCACGAGATTAAGTACTTCATAAATTGTGGTAGGTAAATCGTCTGCATAATTATGCGAAAATTTTATCGTTATTATACGATGAGTAAAGTTAAGTTGTAGCTCGTAAAGATGTGAGTTATAAACTTGTAATAATTTCAAATGTCGACGGGTATATAAAACATTTTCACGCCTTAAACATATTGCGACCTACATAGGCCGTGATTCATTCAAAACATATAGTGTTTAAGTAAGAAATCGAGTTTGACTTATGTAAATAGTTCTTATATGTTTGTAGGTAACTATGATGATAGCGATAGCAGCTGTTACATACTTTATATTTAAATTATGAATAATAATATCAATAATCAACCAGAGTACGCAGCGTTTTAAATTTTTCTTCCTCGTGTCAATTTTATTCTTTTCCAGCGCGTAAGAAGGAGGGTTGCCTCTTCCCCACTCGTGCCGCCTCTTCTTTCGCTGGCACCTCTGCATCGCAAAAGGAACTTCAGAAACGAATTTCAATTTCTAGCTTGGCTAAGAGTAGCAATCATCATTATGAGAAAAGATGTTTTCAAGCTACAATGAACCGCAGTAACAAGTAAGACTTGCGGTGGAGGAGGACATTCCTGGGAGTTTTTGCGACATTTTAATCATGATTTGAAAGCTCAGCACACAATATGATGACTCATGAATATAAATTCAATCAATAATATAATCATATCAGACAAATTGAAATTATACAAATTATTTGCTATAAGTTGATATTTTTCTACCTAATTTTTAGTATCACATTATTATTATCTGATCCAGTCGATTAGGGATACCAGGAATATTTCAGATGGCGCCATGAGCTATCCATAGGCCATAGGGCGCCATCCGTCTACTTAGGGTGCTCAATGAAGGGGCAAATAGAAATGCGATCGACCAACCCTTGTAATGTTGAACCATTTACGTCTTTAGTTATACGTTGTTACGTCATGAAACGAGATCACCTTTAAAGAACATTTACTTGTCTCCGGTTTTGCGACAAAACAAAATTTTATTTCGGATTTTTTAATAAGAAAAAAAAAGTACTTAACAAATACTTAAAAAAAGTTCCGTATGTGACATACGTCTGTAATCTAAAACTCAAAACCGTCTTCTAAAATCCATACAAAAAAAAAATGTGGTGGCTTACTGAACATACTGTATACAAAAGTGATGCGTACACGCAAGTAGCGGTTATGTTTATTGTTGCAGCCGGCATTATATAAAACTTATAAACAACGATCCGATTTACAAGCCACTGTCCGTTATAAATAAACACATGGTTGAGTAGTGATGGCAGAAAAATCTCTTCAAAGATATTATTGTTTTAATCAAGAAAAAAAATAAGAAAAATTTCATGACATCTTGAAACAATACAACAACAATGCAGCGCTCGCCAACGCTATTACTTTTTCCGACTTGCTAGACAAAAATTGCGGCAATTTGAACTTTGAATATACCTACATGATAAAAATGTATTGTTTATTTATAGCATGAAGCAGTCGAGACCCTGTTGTCCACACCTAAGAACTTTGAGTAGGTACCTACTAACCGTTCCCGGCGGTTTCAACCCTGCTGATCTCCTATTGGTCGCAGCGTAATATTAAAAAAAAATAATTCATCCTCAATATTATAATGGCTATCCAAACAAAACAAAAATATTTTTTCCGTTGGAATCAATAGTTCCTGAGATAAGCGAGTTCAACTAAACAAACTTTTCAGCTTATAATAATAGTATAGATTTTTATAAAGATCTATTTATTTTATTGCAAAATTGATGAAGCATTTAGGTATTTCTCCATGACAATAGTCACCACTCACCGGTATAACTTGTATATTGTATCCAAATTTTAATAAGCAGGTATGCAAATCAACACATTTTATTATTTTATTGGAAATGTTAATCATGATTACTTCACACGAACTATTTTTCTTATTGTTAAAAATTAGAACACGTAGTACACTCCATGTTTAAGGTTTTTTATCCTTAAAAACAAGGAAAAACGCATGATTTAATTCCGATACAGTATTCTTTGAACATTCTATTCTGTTATTTTAATATTTATGGGGAATCCTAAAACGAAAATTCTACCCTAAGAATTAAAAAAAAAAGAAAAAATCTACTTTAATCTGCTAACGGTACAAACTTTTTCAGTTTACATCCACATCTGTCGCCACGCGCCGCTTACGCATACAACATCACCAATCACAGACGACCTCTTCCCCCCTCTTAACCCACATTAAACGAAGACAATTAAAGAGCAACTGCTCCGAACATGAAAGGTCAAGATAAACTGGTCATACCAGACCCCAGTTTCGGTATAACGCCAGCTCCCGCTTCTAGAATGTTCTATTTGAAGGAGATATCCCACCGAGTCTAAAAATATAAGGTTATTTATTCTTAAAAACGTATTTAGTGTGATCGTTTTCGACTACTGGAAGATTTGTTGTTCTAAAACGTCAATATTTCAAACACTTTCTTTGAATGACGATTTGTTGTTTACTGCATTTGCACGAATGAGTCACAATGAATTACAGTCTCATCATAAAATCAAAGCCTTAATTAATCTCAAATATCAGAAATTCAATTAGTCAAAACAACACGTTGAAATAATAATCGCTACAAACATTATGGCAGGCAATAATTTCTAGCTTCCATGAAAACCAGTTTACATAACATTGTCAGCTTCCCAAACCATAGATCAAAACAAAACAATGTTTGAAACAAAACAAGTTTATGTTAACTAATTTAGGTCACAAGGTTGGTTTAACAAAATATAGGCGCCGCACCGCCCGGGTCGAGGCCAACACTTGCGAACTGCGGTTAACTGTGCAAACGCGTGTGAACACACTTTACAACAATCTTCGCTGTTCCCCATCATAATTTAATGAGATTATAATTGAGAGAATTTCACCCAAGATTCCCACAGTAAAATATAGTCACGCGATATTTAATTTAACGAAACACGGCGACACGACGCTGACGCCACGCTTCGCCCACGCTACCGCTTCTGTCTGCCAATCGCAAATAAGAAGCATAAACGACAACAATAGGAGTAAACTAGAGAATTACGCGGGCCGTATATATAAAATAGGAATAAATTACGGCTTTAATGAATAAATTATTAGTATAACGTGGTGCGCCGCGGGAAAAAATAGCGCTCTAAGTGCGGCGCCGGCGCCAGTGGCGGCGCAAGGATAAGCCTTGCACGCGCACACCTCATCCGCAAATAGCCTGAATAAACAGACAATAATACACCTTAATGCACAAACATAGAGCTCTAATTATCACCCGTTAAAACTGGAAATACGACATTGCAAGACAAACGACGGATTTTGAATGCGCTCATGCGACCGTAGCGAGTCATTACGATACTTTGAAAGTGTTACTCTATAAAAACAAACCAAACTACACTCTAATCCTGTGATATAAAGTCTCTATCGCAATCGATTACGTACTCGGAAATGTGCTCTATCCTTGTCTTCGAGCATAGAAGGAAGTGAGATGGAAGGAGTAAAAAATATATCCGCGAGCGCAGTGTTCCCGTTCGTTTTGACACGTTACATGAAGCAAGCGAAGTGATAAATATCTTAGTTCGGACAGATGCCCTGGCTAGTACGTAAATTCAATTTAATGCAACTCCCAGCGACAACGCGGAAGCCGGGCCGGCTTTAGATATGAGCATAAAGTAGGCGTGTGAGAACCGACAGTCGAGCACCCAAATCTTGTAGACAAACCACTTGAAAACTCCACTGCGGATGAACAAAAGACACTTAAAAGTATACTTACACAAAACTAAACAAATACATTAGAAGATGTCCTGGGAAAATCTTTAGTTACAATACAAGCTGTTGCAATGTAACTTTGTTTGAGTTTACTTATGTATAAATCAGCAGCAGGTGTGGTTGAAAGACGAAAAACATAAATTCCGATTCGATAACAGATGTTGGCCAGCCGTCGACCATACTTGATGTAAACGTACATTATTTGAAGCATAACGCTTTACGTAACCTCAAATAATCCGAAGAGTCAGCTAACTAAACAAATAATGTAATTTTTATCGGGCGGGAAAGAAATCTCCGACTTACAATCAAATCGTAAGACAAATAAGCGACCGTACCGGTGATATCAAATAGAGCCCACGCTCATGATCTCGAAGGTGCCCAAACCTCTTAAGTGCCATCCTGCGGCCGAGTTTTATTATCTTGGGTCTTGAGGCACCGCTATCTTTGGAAGTTGTCCTTACTCCACAAAAACTACAAAACCTTATCAACGTACACGAACCTCGACTTAAGGCGGTCCCTATTTTTACTCGTTCGACGAAGCTTTTAACCGTATCGGAGCGGTCCCAACCCCGCAGAGATTTATAACCGTCTGGTTCGATTTACAGGTCGGCGGAAGTCTACATTAGGTAACGGAAACCTGTGAGTGCTCCCGATATGTAATTTTAGACGGTAAAAGCGAAGCGACATTGCAATCGAGAGCCACTTCGAGATAATTGAAGTGGAGGTATCGGATGAGAGTTCAAACAGATCCTTTTAAATGCTCCCTTTTAGCCAGGACGAAAACAGGAACAATTATTATTATTGGACGATAAAAGCTTCAACTCTTAGTCATATCTATTGTATAAATAGTTAACGATGCAATTAGAGACCACAAAAGTAGGGAACACTAATTTAGAATTTTATGAGAACCATTCCAATTGGTTGCTCTTAACTTGATTGAAGATAGCGTGGCCGAGCTCTTGAAGTTCCATTAGGGGTAATGAGTGTCCAAGGAATGTCAAGTGACACTGTATGATGGAGTGGCGTGAGGAGCGCCGCTGACAGGTACACGATGAGTCAGCGACAAACATAGCACAAAGAACCAACAAAGGAACGAAACAATGTGGACGAAATGCCGTAAGAAATTTTAAAACATTTATGTGGTGAAACACCGATTGTAAGTCTTTTAAAGCGGGTCTAAAGATATACGCAACGTTATTCGCAGCGACAACGGTGAGCTCGTGTAGGCAGGTAAGCAATTAACAAGTCGAGTAAAGCATAGAAATTGGCGGCAACAGTAAATGGAGATAATTTACTAGATCTAGTACTAAGCTTTCGAGACTCGGTGGGCTATTAATCACTTACACCGACACGCTAATGGCGAGTACACTGTAATTAACTTCCCGACCACACGAAGCAGATCCAGAAACAATATTTCAAATGGACGTAAGGCCACTTGAGAAAGGCAAAAAGCTCCAGGTAGATTTTATGTTTAGAAATTGCTTTTAGAAAAAATCGCCACCCTTGTTTGGCAAATATGCGCAGGTAGAGTGTACCTGTTGGAACTGGTCGAGAACAAAAGGGGCTCCTAGAGGCGTCAGAGTTAATGGCAGTATGATACAGTGTGGGCGACTAAGTCAATTAGGCCATCCGTCGCCGCCATTCCCGGAATGTCGCCGACAAATGACTGAATACGATAAGACTCTAAGACAAGAGCGTCTGAGAGTCCTTTTTGCCCTTTTTGCTCGCGCCCACCTTTGCCGTTTCTGATAACAGCACCTTTTCTTAATTGAGTTTCTGTGTCCAGAGATTCTTTATCATCGAATCCCATTAGGGTCTTGACATGGGCCAGTAAGTTTATCGGTACAATTAAGTGCGCATAATCTCGCGTCTGGAAACAAGAGTTTTATTGTTGCCGAATTATTCTCGAGTTGATAACATTATGAATTAAAGTAACGATTTTATTGCTGTTTATTGCGATGTCGTGGTGAAGTCACGAGAGGTAATAAATCACACAATAAAATCATATTAAACGCATTTACATATTATCGTGATTTGAGAATTGTACATTTTCTCTGAATAGTGTTGTTTGTTTCCTGAGAAATACTCGTTTACGTGTCGACAAAGCTGTAAGGTGTTTCGTGAACAGCATTCACATGCAATTGATATTTGTGTCGATAGCCGCGCATCCGCTGTGTAATTGATAAAACGAAACAACAAATTGTGTTTTAGCATTGACTTCTGAACAAGAGCGGCGTGCAGCGGCCGTAAAAGTGAGATAAGGTTGTGACTCACGAGTGCAAGTGCTTTCGTCCCGTGAATAACATCCTTTATGCTTAGTATGTCGTGGTGTTCCACGTTTCCGTTATTCTTTTTGATTCTGATTTTCCAGATGCCACCGCTCTGTAGTCACGGCTTGAATCTGATCTTGTTTTGGAACTGAAATCATTTGATGTTTTTGGCTCACATTCAAGAGCATCCGTATTTTTAATTCGAATAGTGTACTTCGATTATACAATTGTAAACTAAACATTGGGGGTTTGTGGTTTGAAGTTTTGAACGGTTGTCGTGAGATGGGAGGGTTTATTATTAAAGTCGTGGGGGGGAATGTAACCGGTAATACAGTAATTATAGAAGGCAATAAACCTTCCTACGGCCATATTGTTGCCGGGTATTAAAGATGCAATCTGCGTAGTCACTGGCATTTGACCCGGGACTATTGCGTTCGTATAGATATTAATTTATTTTCTATTGGATTTTGAAATCGGTTTCCTCGTAAGAATTGAGGTAAATTGTACATGATTAAATTAGCAATTAAACTCGCTTTATGATTTGTGTATGTTGTTGAAAAGGGTGATTGATTAACTGTTATTAGAAACTTGATTCATTGTGCTTACATTATGCATTTTCTCTCATTTTGTCTACTTAAATACTTCTTTACCGTCGATGTATTGACTGTATAATACATAGAAGATGGCTTGAAAAGTTTATAGAAATAGATAAAGGACTGCGGAAAGATAACTCCCTAGAAAGGGAAAAAAAAGAATTATTGATTGGTCCAAGTCATAGTAAATGATAATAAGATTATTCCTATGTCTATCACACTTCTGGACGATCTTCTATTTTTTCGGTTTGCTAAAGATTTGTTCTCACATTATATTTCTTGTACGAATAAATTATACATAATGGCGCCAAATACAGGAAATCCTATTGCAGGGCTTTGGTAGACTGTTCGGTATTATTATTTATTAATAATAACTTATGATACCTTTATAATTTAAGTACGTCACGCGACCATTTTCAAGATTATAGGCAGCTGTTGTTGTCATTAAACATAGCTATAATAGAGGCAAGTCAGCGATTATAGAAATAATAGATAATGTACTGAATTATACGAAGGTAGTATTATTACTGTGTGAACTGTTCGTATTCATGGATTAGTTTTAAAACATTTATCAAAGAAATATGTTTGAAATTCTAAACTTTTAGTATTGGAATAGTCCAGCCCTTTTTCTCAGGCGACTCAGGGTGAACCATTAAACATATTCCATAGATAGAAAGAAATTTTTGAATTTGAGGAAAAATTGGCATATTATGCTGCTTTTTGTAAATGCATTTAAAAACATACATTAAAGACTTGTATTACTGCAAAAGGTCTTTCATACCGTTTTTAAAAGGACAGCACTTCATCCAAAACTGACATAGAAAAAACATCCTCAAGTGTTCGTCAAAAATCTTTGAACAACCCAACACCCAAACTTGAACACTTGAAAACAGGCCTCATATTTATTTGTTCAACACAACCAAGAAACAATAGTCACAAGGAGTTTCTGCCTCGTCAGCAACAGGGCATTAAAATATTTATAAGAGCCCGCTCCCACTCGGCCTTTTTATTGTTTTTCTATCGGATCAAATAAGTCTGTTGTTATTATAATTGAAACTGCATCGGTTTCTTTCTATTTGAACGACGAACGTTTTTTCTTTCTTTATTTTGTCGTAAATGACTTCTTCGAACATCTGTGGTGTGGTCGTGCCATGATTATATCCAAAATTGTTGATTGAAATTCCTTTATTAATTACATGTTTGAATTTTGTTATTTATTGTTTTTCTTATTGGCCATTTATTTCTATAATAAATATCATTCACACATTTCATTATCAAGGTGTTTAAATTTAAATAGTTATTGGCATTAATTTGAATTAAAAAAAAAAACATGAATATTTGATCAATCTCATCATTGCAATTTTCTCAGCAGGATATAATGTTTTGCATCTATAATACCGTATTTAACTATTTAGAACTTAATATTTTTATGATGGAGCTGTTGAAATTCTTCAAAGAAACCGAAGTCGTAAGAATTCTGAGTTTGTTTACTTATATTTTCTTGAGAGAAAGTCTCGCTGTCCGTGTATGAAATTGTACTAAATGCAATTTTGACATCAATAAACTGGTAGTATTTGCATACTGGTCGTCATTGACGTGAGTCGGCGCCACAGAATTATACCTATTCACGCCGTAAAGGTAGTTGTGTACCTCTAACATAGCCGTATCGGTACATAAGCTGTACTTCCAGACGTATACGGAATGTTGACTATTTGTCCAAGTGGCATCTGCCGCATACATTTACATTAGGACATAGTACATGGAGTTTGCTTAACTAATGTTTGCAAATACGCGACTTGTTTGATTTGAAATTAGGTAGCGCCATTGTTAATCGTATTTGGAATCAGCTTAATAGTTGTGCACGTATTATTAAAGCAATGTTTAAATTAATTACAGGATTATACTTGGCTCGTTATCATTTAATGTTCCGTTTTATTAAAACACGGGGAAAAATTAATCTCTTTGAAACACACTAACATTTCCGAATAGCAGTTGAAAATACGCATTTCCTCTGACATAAATATTTTGTAGCTATTAACAAAATTGCATGATTACAGAGCTATTTCCTATTATGCATGGCTGAACGGTTAAGAGGTAAACATATGGACAATTATCGTGAAATAATTAATGCAGATATCGTTTGGCGCCTCGCCTA